>JAJOZX010003774.1:2500-32500 GCA_023014485.1 Bathynomus jamesi | reverse complement strand
CGCAAGAAAGTAACTCGCTCCTCCACCAGGCCAGACCTAGAGGCGGGGCCACCAGCTTGACCTCCGTGTGAAGAGAGACCAACACACGAAACAACATAAGGTTCATAAGGTAAGGTATATTTGAGGGTTTATATTATTCTTTACAAATTTTCGCAAGCGTGAAAACCCAGCAAATATATCACTCTTGGGAAAACCAAATAAAATTTAGTTTCAATTCCTTCCACCACACAAGTTAAATCTCTTTCTAGAACCGAATGCTACCTGACACCTTTCTCATCGGCCGTGTTAGAAGACTTTAATCACCTTTTATGGTGATTAAAGTCACTTTACACTCCTAAATAAGTTGAAATGTACGCAACTTAAGCTTTAAAAAAAGCTTAATTATGGGGCTTCGTAGCTCTCCGTCCTCATCGAGTTCAAACAGGGTCATCTGGTATTTACCTTACTCTTCGGTCTCTAAACCATCTTAAAAAACCTTTTATAGTTTATACTTCTAAATACGTTGAAATGTACACTAACTAAGCTCCTTAATGTTCAATTTATAGGACTCACTACATTGCTGTGTTATCAAATGCAGTTTCCCACTGACACCTGCTTCATCGGGTGAAGTTGATCGGTTTTAATGACTCTTTATGGAGATGTTAATTTCCAAGTGAGTATATATATATATATATATACACACTGGCGGCCATACGTATTCGTACAGAGAAATATTTCAGTTATACCTGTCCTTATCTTTTGTACCATGCATAGGATAGTTATGAAGTCTACAGTACTGTTCGTTTAGAAAAATTTAACAAAAAAAAAAATTAGTTCAACTTCAACACATAGCATAAAACATCAAAGGGATCACTGAAAGAAAGCCACCCCCAAACGGGTCGGGGGTGGCTTTCTTTCATTGATCTATAAGTTATTTAGGTAGGTAGGTTATTTAGGTTAAGTTAGGTTAAGTTGTGATATTTTAGTTAGTTTAAATAAAAATATCATGACTTAACCTAACCAATCATCAAGGGCATACAGTAATAAATAACAAACAATTCCTCATGAAGGTGTTTTTACTTACATTCTTTACTTTCGTGATTTTGGGGGGTGGCATTGTTTACTTGATCATTTTTTAGGGTGGCCTTGTTTACTACAAACTCTTGGTGGTGGCTTTCTTTCATTGATCCCATTAAAGAATTTGAGGAAAACAAAAAAATGTTAAAATAAAAAAAGTTAAAATGCAAAAGTTTTCGTACATTTATTTACAAAATAATTTAATACTTTGTGTGTCCACCTTAGGCTTGCAGAATTTAAAATTTGATCAGTAGTTGGCTGGTTACTGGTTAGAGACTTGGCAATTCTGAATTCTAGAATTTTCTCGGTGAATCTTCACGGAAGATGGATGACTGTACAAGCCTGCAGTAAGCAATGGATAGTCATGGTAAAGAGCTATGTACAGATCTCGAGAGGTTTGTTATTGCTGCACACGAGTGTGATAAGAGTTACAGGAAGATAGGAGAAGAACTTCAAATTCCATTTACGACTGTTGCTGCAGTTATGAAGAAATGGAAAGACTTTGGATCAATCAAAACTACCAAGGTGTGGACGACCTTGCAAGATTTTATAGCGTACAGCTAGACGGATTGAAAGAATGGCTGCTGCGAATCCATTAGTGGCTACAGGTGATATTTGCCAAACATTAAGACTGTCTAAGACCGATGTATATCCCTCTACTGTACGTCGGACATTGATAAAAAATGGTCTGCATGATAGAATTGCATAAAAAAAATCTCTGCTACAAAGAGCGCACAAAGAAGTTGATTTAAAGTACGCCAAGGTTCACTAAAATGATGGATTTGCATTCTAAAATGTATTCTCTGGACAGACGAGACCGAAATTGAATTATTTGGGAACAACGAGCAGTGGTATGTTTGGCGAAAATCAAATACTGCATTCGAGGAAAGAACATCTTTCCTATGGTTAAACATGGTGGTAGTAGTTCTACTTCTTTGTGGGTCCAGGAAAGCTTGTTGTCATCAATGAAATCATGAATTCGAAGAAATATCAAAAATATTTGGAAGAAAATATATTACCTTCAGTTCGTAAGGTGCGAATGGGGTTGCAACTGGGTACTGCAACAATATAATCGTCGAAAACATAAAAATAAGAGCACCATGAAATGGCTTCAACAAAAGAATTTCAAGCTTCTCGATTTGCCCAGTCAAAGCCCAGATCTCAATTTAAGTGAGAATTTATGCTTTGATTTGAAAAAAGCTCTGCTTTCGACTGTGAATGAATTGCAATAATTTTCTTTAGAAGAATGGGTTTAAATATAAGAGATGTCGAAACCTTGGAGAAAAACCTAAAACGAATCATTGAAGTCATCCAAGCGAACAATAGACAAAAAGTATTAAATAATTTTGTAAGTAAATGTACGAAAACTTTTGTAGCTTTTTATTTTCCTCAAATTCTTTGATGTTTCACATATGTTGGAGTTAAACTAATTTTTTCATTTGTTAATTTTTTTCCAAACGAACGGTAAACTTTTCATAACTGTTATATGCATGGTACAAAAGATAGGGACGAATATAACTAAAATATTACTCTGCACGAAAACTTATGAGAGCCATTTATGAGCCCGCTTCAATTGCAATCTACTACAGGCTGCAACCACGATTGCCTCTCTTTGCCTTACTGTATTCAAGATCAGTTTCATGCAAAAGGTTCATTCGCCATCATTCCACGAAACAAACCACGCAGTTATGGTATAAAGCTCTTTACTGGCTCGCACACTTACAAGAACAGACAAGCATACACATAAAACACGTGTGCAACACGGGAGAATTAATGATTAATATCAGCTGTCGATTTTCTTGGGCTGGTGGACTGAATGTGGACTCCTGCACCGGTGAGAAGACAATGTACTCCTTCCATGGATGTCTTTGGCACGGATGCCCAAGTCCTGAGTGTGATATCACAGGTGACTGCAACGGTAGGTCCCTTACGATAGTCTGGCATGGACCCGTACTAATGACCAGCTTACAAGTCCACAGTTCACACACAGAATATTATGGGAACACAAGTATGATGAGTGGATGGAGACCAACGAGAAGTACCGTGACGAAATATGGGATATCAAACGCTCAATAGTGATGGACCCAATCAAGTGTGGTGACAGTTTGTTTGGAGGGCGTACAAACTCTTTCAAGCTACACTTTCCACCTACGGAGGGTGTAAAGATTCATTTGACTTCTGCTCTTTATACCCGTATGTGATGAAGTTATACCGTAATAGTGTACCCCATAAACCCGTACCTAGTAGGTGCCCCTGAAAAGTTCGTGGGTCCCGCCCTACCCACCATCGAAGAATTCTTACACAATTTAAACAAAAACTATTTTGGATTATCCTTAGTTGATGTACTTCCCCCCTCATGATTTAGGGATGCCCATTTTACGCGTTGTCATAGATCACAAACTTGTTTCCTGTGTACGTGAAATGCGTCGAGGAGAACACTGGTGTGTGTAACATACAGTTAATCAGAGGAACGTCTGGAGCATTTCTACAAGCCCTGAGTTGGAACTAGCCGTTCATAATGGGTACAGAATATTAAATATTTATCAGGCGTGGAAGTTCCTCTTCACTCTTTATATCAACACCTTCCCGAAAGATAAAGTTTAAGCGTCGGGATTTCCACGGAGAGTTGACACCGAGGACGAAAAGGTGGCCTATATTAAGCGTTACCGTGATCGTGGGGGTATACATCTTGAGCGGGAGAATATTGGGCGAAACCCTGGCAAGCGCTTTAGTGCAAAGCATTGTTTGAACAATCTTTGGGTCAAATTTGCACAGAACACTGACAAGGGGAACGTGCATTTAGCTCAGAGTATGGGATTACGCCAAAGTTGACGTAGGTAATACTTGCAGAATACGTTAGAATAGGGCCGAGTTGGCTACAGACACATCCCGCGTCAAAAACATCACTGTGGCTAGCTTTACAACGGCTTCCAGGCGCATCAAGCTTTGGCTCTTAATTAATTCTCTGGGTCTTCTGGTCCTGTACGCCAATACCAACAGTATGGTGTTTATGGCGAAAGAAGTTGAATATATGACTCCTATAGGCTAGTTCCTCGGTGATCTCACTGAAGATATCAAGGGCGAATATGGCGACAAACCTTACGCAGATTTACCAGATTTTTTGTTTCAAGTGGTCCAAAAACTTACGGGGTATGTGTGAGGATCGGGAATGATTTCATTTTAAACCCAGCAAACCGTCAGATCGTCATCTTCGCTCCTCTTAAAGTTCTGGTAAGTTTAGAAGAACCAAGAGATGATGATGCCGCGCCTCCTCACCTGGTTGTGGGGACTCATTTTCCGAGTGCAAAAACTAGGAGGGATGAAGGAGCCTAGAGGGATTACAGGAAACATCACCAATTACCTGGAACCTACGATACCGCCCCCCCCCCCTTGGTTGGAGTGAGTGAGTAATGATTGGTCGGTGTGCATATTTCGATTTAATTTATAAGGTATTTCAAAGTTTTGACACGCTTATTTACTTATTATTATTGAAAGTTTATTTGGTAAATATTCTGCTGAACTCAAACCAATAATTAATGACCACAAGATTGACCAGAAGTTAACCTGACATCCGTTTCTTGAGCAAATGAGCAATTTCAGATATTTTAAGTTTTCGCATTTGAAGAATTGCAAATTCAGAAACGAAACGTACGTCATTCTTTAAAATCAAAATTAACCAGAAAATATATACTGGTGAGGGCACAACGTAACCTAATTACACGTGACCTAACCTACCCGGACCTAGCCTAACCCTAACCCCCTAACCTAACCTATTCTAACCCAACCAAACCTAACCTAACCACACCTAACCTAACGACACCTAGGCAATACATATATATGAACAAAAATGACTACCCTGAAAATCAAGCCTGGGGTGGATATAAATCAGCAACAGCACAAAGAAAGTGATGAAGAATTGTAGTTTGATCACTGTGCTGAGAAAGAAATAGGTAACGGGCGAGATATTATTTGTAGCGCTCAGGTGGGGACTCTTTTCGTCCGTAATGTTTGGTGGCCTAAGCTTTATAATTAATTATTTATTACTTTATAATCATTTGCACAGTACAGTATACAAAACATAGTTTTCCAAGTTACCTTTCTTAACGATTTAAGATATTGTCATGTTAAAGTGTTGGTTTGAATTCGGCGGAATATTAACCGTTTATTTGTAAGTATTTATTTTATAAATTATTTAACTCGTGTACTTTAAATAAATTATTTTACGTTTTTAGGCTGTGCTGCGTATCTTTTTCTTTTAACTTTGAATGGTTTTATATATATATATATATATATAATATATATATATATATATATGTGTGTGTGTGTGTGTGTGTGTGTGTGTGTGTGTGTGTGTAATACAGGGTGTACATAAAGTCAGGAGCTATTTTTGTGAAATAATTATTTTTTTCTATTTTTCTTTTCAGAAGCCCTTAGAATGAATACAGAAGAGCGTGTGGCAATAGTAATTTGGCGAATCGAGGGAAAGAAATACAATGACATCAGAGAGAAGTTTAGAAGGAGATTTCATAAGCCGGGGCCAATAGACAAGACAATACGAAAATTGGTGAACAAATTTAAACGAACGGGATCTGTAAATGATGAAGCAAGATCAGGACAACCGTGTATGTCAGATCTTACCGTGAATGCAGTACGCGGAATTATCACTGAGGAGCCACGTACATCCGTTCGTGCTGCATCACACAGACTCGGCCTCCCGACGTCATCTGTGCACAAAATTCTGAAAGTTAATTTGCAGAAGAAAAGCTATCATTCGCAGGTTTTACATGATTTACATGAGGAAGATTTCCCTCGACGAAGTGCTGTGTGTGCTGATCTCGTAGAACAATCTGGAGTGATAATTTAATGGACAACATTCTCTTTAGTGATGAAGCCACTTTCCATACGTGTGGAAAAGTAAATCGCCATAACTGTCGAATTTGGGCAGATGAAAGACCGAATGATTTCGTCCAAAATTGGGAAAGAGACTCACCTAAAGTTAATGTCTGGATGGGTTTAACAAAATTTAAGGTTTATGGTCCTTTTTTCTTTGCTGAAGCTACAGTTACGGGGCTTATTTATCTGGACATGTTGCAGCAATTCCTTGAACCTCAGCTGATTGGGGATAGGATTGTTAGTACCGTCGTCTATCAACATGATGGTGCTCCTTGTCACTATGCCAAAATTGTTCAGGATTATCTAAATGGACGTTTTCCAAATCGCTGGATCGGACGCGGAAGCAACAGACCTTGGCCAGCGAGATCACCAGATTTAACCCCTTTAGATTTCTTTGCATGGGGCTTTATAAAATCGCACGTCTATCAGACGAAGATTACGAGTCTTGAAAACTTACGTACACGTATACGAACTGCTGCAGATAACATAACCCCGCAAATGCTCCAGAATATGTTTAGAAATGCTGCGGAACGATTTGAGCTGTGCAGGGATACTGATGGGCGTCACGTCGAATCCTACTCTTAATTATTTAATAAATGTTACCACTTTATCATTTTATGATTGAATTCCATATAATTTCCAAGTGCTTCACAAAAATAGATCCTGACTTTATGTACACCCTGTATTTCTCTCTGGACATGATGTATAGACTCCGCTCCCACAATTACTTATGAAAAAACATTGCATATCTTTCTCACTCTTTCGCAGACATCGGTGTTGTGGTGTGTACAGTCTAGGGTTATGACTTTTTAATTTTTTGTCATAAATATTGTTTCCTGTATCATCAATCGATGAACTTTTGCTTGAAAACAATAAAAAAGTGCCTAATTCCTCAGAATTAAAAAAAATGTCACCCCGAAAGCAAATATAGTAAAAGGGTGTCAGGAAATGATTGCCCCCCCTGTAGAGCAAAAACTAGAAGAGATAGATAAAAACCGGCGAGACCACTTGAAAGAGCGTTAAAATCTAAATAAAACCATTATATCCTATTCCTGTGATTTTAATTCTTACCATTTTTTTCCCTACAGAAACCATGGCATCATCTATTTTGAACGATTCAGAGACACTTTGAGACACTTCTGGGATCATACCCCCGTCGATTAATGGCCGTCAGAGCTGCAAATGGGGTCAACACCCGATATTAAAACAAGTGTTTTTTTTCAAAATTAAACGCTCTTTCGCGTGGTTTTGTCTGTTTTTTTCTATTCCTTTCAGTTTCTTCTGTACAGGGGGGGGGGGCAATCATTTCCTGACACCCTTTACTATATTTGCTTTCGGGGTGACATTTTTTTTTAATTCTGAGGAATTAGGCCCTTTTTTATTGTTTTCAAGCAAAAGTTCATCGATTGATGATACAGGAAACAATATTTATGACAAAAAATTAAAAAGTCATAACCCTAGCTGTACACGTCTCAGCTGATAAAGTTTTACTTCTAAGTTTTACCATAATTACCTGCGCGCGCGCGCGCGCGTGTGGTGTGTGTGTGTGTGTGCTTATACACCTTTCCTAAATTTAACTTTTTAACAATGATGGTTGCCTCTGATATTGTGTGTAACACTTTTGTGAAGTGATACTCTGTAAAATCTGAATATATAGTGAATACTGGACGTCCGTCCTTTAACGCGTCTTTTGAGTTTTTAAATCGGCCTTAAATCACGCAAAGTTGACGATCAAGATACTTTAGCGCTTTATGGTTATTCTAACTGAAGTGTCACAGGGATTCGTAGCGTCAAAGATGTCTTGGAATATGTGTCGAAATTAAGGTGCATCAAAGAATATAACTACAGTAAATTGAAGAACCCGACGCTCATTGAAGAAAAACGAAGACTCTAGATTACGAAGCTCGTTCACGAATGGTACGACAAAATATTACGTTATATTACACATCACCGATTACACTCCAGCAACAACAAACGCCAACCTAGTGATCATGGACAATTTAAAATATTTTACTACTACTGTACATCAACGTTTACCACGATGAGGTGTCTAGTGAGGTCATAGCTAAAGGCCTTTTTAGCAGAACTTAGTGACGAGTACCTTTTGTCTCTCAGAGTGGAACGGTACGGACACCCCTATTTGTCGAATACAGCCCCTCAATGTTAATTAATTTACTATCAAATCAATTATCATCGTGTTAAGTAATTTCTGTATATACTTTTTCCCCACCCAAAACTGCATTTTCATGTCGGTGCATAATTGCATATCCTTACATGTTTCGTCCAAGCCAACAACAGGTGGCGCGTCGATCCTAAGATGCATGACTCACCACCAGGTCAGCGTCACGAACTGAGGGAAGCAGCTCACGGTGACCCAGAGTTGCCAATTTAGCGATTTTGTCGCTAAATTTAGCGACTTCTTATGCTTCTTAGCGACCGTTTTTAAGGATTTAGCGACCAGCGACATTTTAGCGATTTTTCTAAAAATTTGGAGACAAATTTAGCGACTTTAAGAGTTGTAGGGAAAGTCTTCTATACTGACCTATATAAAGGGTGGCCAGTGGCAGCCAGAGTTGCCAGATTGGGCGACAAATCGCAAATTTGGCTAATTTTTACTCTCTTGTGCAACTGATATTTGTCTTTGGGCAACACGGCTACCTTTGGGCTACTTGAGATTATTTTCAGGCGATTTCATTACAAAAAAAATTGAAAAAATGCGATGTAATTTAGTATAATTTGCGTACACGAAAACCATGTTATTTCCCTAAAATATATAACTTTTTTAATTTACTAAACACTCGAATGTTAATTATGAAATTTTATTTTGATTACTAATTGTTAATAGATTGAAACAGAAACACGACCATCGAACTATAATGAATTATGGAAAATTAGGATAAAAGAAGGTTAGTTATCTTTTTTTACGATTTCGTTTAGTTATATGTAGTTTTATCTTCAGCTACGTTTCACGGGCAAACTTTTTTTAATTTAGCGACCTTTTAGCGACTTTTCTGGGTGCTTTTAGCGACATTTATAATTTTGAGTTGGCAACCCTGAGCTCTCCTCACACTAGCATCTGAGCTTGGAGCGTCGTGACGTGCTATCCAGAAGCCTCATCGCTGCATCACCAAAAAAACACCTGCACTTACCGTAACAAGAAAGATGGAACTATCGCTGAGGAGTATTCTTAATGCTGAATACGCCATGACTTTTTCTAAATCAGGGAGAGTATTTAGACGCAGCAGTGGTGCGATTAATTATGTACTCGAGACAAATTATGAAGGTTCAGACTCCCCAAACGCAATGTTATTTATTCGAATGTTGACGAGATGTCGAAAATCTTTGTGTTGGTTGAGAAGTAGTCGGATGAAAATTATAAAGTACCAGCTTCCGCGAGTCCAACAAGATTAATTATAATTAGTGACACCCTCTCATATTGTATTATTTGTACGTTAACTGTGAGTCGCACTACAGTACGTGTCAGCCGTACGTTGATGTGGAAATCTAATCTGAAAACCTTCAGTAAAAACAATAATAATTACGGACTGGTACCTACTCGTTGCCGAATCATCCTCGATAGACTGTTTGAAATAACCGCCTTCTTCACCCTGAAACTTTGTTAAATGCGCGAGTTGATGATATACGTTATTTTGACAAAGTTCTCGAGCATGCCTATACACTTTTAATTGACGATTTTATGAAGTGTAGAGAAGAACAAGTTGGGAACGGATTGGAGCTTATAGAATATTCAGAAGACACTTCCCCCGAGAAATACCACTTGCTTTGGGACGCTGGTCTGGAGCGTTACAAACAATCCCTCGCCTTCACCGTTCATCCAAAGGAACTCTTTTTTTTTTATATACGTTGTAATTGTCGCTACGATTTAGAAGATTTCCTCACATATCATTATGAGCTATGAACAGTTTTCAACTGAAAAACTGGTGAAAAGACAATAAACGCTTAATTAGAACGTGTTGTATATACATTAACTTTTCATGATAATGTTGTAATAACCGACCTTGTACTCACAGACTTTTGAATTTATATGTTCAAAGATTAAGAATTATGAAAAGGTTACACCCAATTGTAAAATAGGAACAAAAATAATCCTAAATGATGTTAAGGCTCTGTATATCGCATATAAAATACCTCATACTTTAAATGGGGTATTATTTCTAAAAAGAATTGAATGTATTATACAAAGCATTGAGAATGCAACTATTTCCACCTTTTTTTGTGAATTTATTATACTCATAAAAAATGTTTTCATATGATAAATATTGTATGCAACTGTGTTTTTATTTACTCACTCATTTTTAAATTGTCTATCTATGCGTTTTAATAAGATGAAGGGAAGAAGATTTATTTATTTTCTTAAACACTACTGTGGTGTGTGTGTGTGACCTGGTTGAAATTGGCCAGCCAGGTTAGCTTGTGGGCGCAGTCGCGATCGGAGGTAACGGATAAACTGAAGCGCTCGACCTCATTCAATGACATGTATTTTTGTTATTATTAATATTAGTGTTATACCTAGGACAATGTTACCGGTGACCACTATACTCTATATTCATAGCAGCATTAGGTTAGCTTGCTGCATTATATCAGATGGTCTGTAAACCTTATATCCTTTCAATTTTATTTAATTTTCAAAATGGTGACCGCTAAAGTTCATAGTATTACGTCATATATATATTTTTCCAGGTTAGGATAGAGGTTAAGTAACTATACTCTATATCCAACTGGCACTCCCCATCTCCATCTCCCCTACCTCCTCTCCTCAAATGCCCCCATACTGCTGGATCTATGGGCGGAGCCAACTCTGGTGTCGCATAATTGGCTGCCAATCGTTGACGTTGCATCAGGAAGAGTGCCAAGTGGAGTCTTTCTAGATGTTTCGGCTCGAGATCCACTCAGGATGACGAAAAAATCCTGGAACAACTGAATTGTTGTATAAATACAACCGCTAACACTACTTGAGTTAGTTTATGCTTAGTAAATTATTCCCGTTAGTCTATCGGCTAGGAGTTAGGACACAGGCACAGCATCAACTTCATTTGATGTGTTGCATTCACCAGTGAAGAAAAATGATAAAAAATATGTGTATTCAATATGTATTGGGAGAAAAGTTAAGAGTGGATAAAGAGTTGCCCCGAAGATAAAGGTCGAGCATTCTGTAAAAGCTGTAATTCATCATTTCCAGTGGAATCTGGTACAGTATAAGATGTGACCAGGCATGGACAGGACAAGTGTTAGGAAAAGAACAACAGAGCTGGAAAGATCATTGTCGCCTTGTCAGCATTCTTCCCGCTTTTAGACAGACCGGATTCTGTGGACGATAATAAAGAAATATAATGACAAACCTGTCTATTGATACTTCGGTACCTACTCACTACTGACAATAGTGAGGTGGTACTCACCTGGTTCGATGAGCTAAGATCTACATAAAAACGACGTGGTACTTTCCGTTTAACTACTCGTTTCCTCCGATTAATCTAATCTTTGTTGTTTAGCTTTAGAGTAATAAAGGATCGATGTTGTTGGCCTGTAGACTTATTAGCCTACAAACAGTGATAGAATGGAAAGTTAAAGAGATTCTTTAATTGAAATTCTAACTCAGCGTGATGTTTTTGCCTCAAATCGAATAATAGCCGCGATGTTATTGGCGTAGCTACTTTACTTCTAGGCCAGGAAATCATCAGACTTACTGTTATTAGCTTGGATCAATAGAATCCGAAAGGTACCCTAATTCAGGACCTCAGAAAACCCTCGGCTAAGTTAATTCCAAACCGATGTAGCTATTTGGAATATAACACTGCAGAAGGACCACCTAAAATCCGATCCTCACATTTTAGCTAGCTAAAAGGGAAATATATTAATTGTTCTCAGTCATAAGTTGTTATAAATGACCGCCTAACGATGGTTCTCAAATTAGTGGCTAAGGCTTAATAAAAGTCAAATTGCCAACAAGGTTTGTAAAGTTAAATTTCTAATCAAAATTCCCATAAGACTAAACGATATTAAATTCTTTTAAGCTTTGTGGAACTCACTGTTCAAGTTAAATGTTCAGTTCAATAGAAATATGATGTTAAATTTTTATTAAAGTACAATACAATACGTCTGTAGACTGCCCGGTCATCGTCGTCGCTTCTACATCGAGTGTCCCACGTGGCTTCCAGAATATTCTTTATACTTGGTCGAAAATTTGAGCGCCGTAGATGATCTTTTCGATAGCTTAAGTGCCTTTCATTAGAAGGAGTTTGTCGGTTAATTTTATGTTAAAATTAAAATGTTTTTGACATTTCATGTTGTTGAAATTCAAATTAGTTAAGGGAGTAAAGCCTCATTAAAAATAGATTTATTAGAGCACAGGCTTTCGGTCTATACTAAGGTCTTTGTCAGGTATGAAGATGGTATTGAGGCAGATCAGTATAAACGGCATCTAAAGAGAGCGTCATCAAAAGTGAAGAAAAAATCGAAAATCGAAAACAGATAATAACATAATAATATTGATATTAACAAAGACAATAATAATAATAATAATAATATTAATAATAATAATAATAATAACGTAATTAGTTTTAATTAAACATTGTCCTGACTTCTGTCAACTGTCAATCCGTTGACAAGATTTTAAAAAATATTATATTCAGTTTTAACCGTCAAATAGTAAGCAAACTGTGTCTTTAACAAATGAATGTGTGTGCACACACACACACACACACATACACACACCTTACATAACAGCGACATTTTCAGTTGTGGATGGCGACATTTAACACAACATTTAACATTTAACCTAAATAAGCTTAATTAAAATAACCTAACCTAAATAATCTAATCTAACCTAACATAACCTAACTTAATCAAGCCTAACCTTCATTTTTTCATGATATTTAATTGTTTTAAAAAATATATTTGAATTTACGGCGACACCGCTGATGTCATCACCAGCAGGTTCTTGGGTGCTCTTCCAATATGTGCTCTACCGCGAAACTGTGATCTACCATATTCCAATACGTGCTCTACCGTGAAACTAGCCTTATAAGGCTAACTAACGAAAATATCATGACTTAACCTAACCAATCGTTAGGTCAACTATACGCCCTTGACGATTGGTTAGGTTAAGTCGTGATATTTTCGTTAGTTAGCCTTATAAGGCTAACTAACGTACCTGCTGCTAATCCGAATAATCTAAGGTAGATCACGTATTGGAATGTAAATTTTAAGGTAGAGCACATATTGGAAGAGCACCGGTTCTTGTCGCCAAGAGCTGTGTGTGTATCCTGCAGATTATTGCAATGACTTACTGTAAGTTAGTGAAGAACCTTATACTGTATAGCGTCAGAGTGTATTTTACATCTTATAAGCATGTATGCATGACTTCAGCCAAGTATTTTATGGTAATCATGCTATAAGTTAATCATGCTATTTTTGTCAATTTTTCCTAATAATTATAATGATTTTATTTATTTCACTTTGTGCACTAGCATTATATTTACTTGTGTACAGTTACTGACTGTATAATTTTCAAAATTGTCCTATGCACCATTAGGATGTAGCGACCAGTGGTTAGGATCCCACGTAAATCTGTAGGGCCTCTCTGTCACATGACCTTTGGTGTTACGAAGGAAGTTAAAAATCCGCAAATATCGTTTTTACATTCGTTTCTTTCACCTTTATTTTACTGCAGTGGCACAATTACAGCTTTCTGTCCAGTCACCTGGGAGACACCTACTTTCCCACGCTTTTTCACATATCCTCCGTAGTTATTCAAATACTATTCTACCTCCACATTTAACCATTTTCTACATATCCTATCAGTTCCAATCAACTTTCGTTTCTCCATCTTGTACTACTCGTTCAATTTCCTCTAACTTACGTTTTCCATCATGGCTAAACACACCACCAAGACCAACTGCATTCGTGTCCGCTTTCCGTTTCATTGAAGTACTCTTTAAATTCCTCACGCTTCTGTTCATATTGTATTAACTCTACCATTTACAATATATCTTTTTTATATGAATGATGAGAGTAGTTATTCCAGCAAGTTGACCTTTCCACTTTCTCCCTTCTTTCCAGAATAAGTTTCCATTTTCCAATAGCATTCATTCATCTTCTTTCCCAAGTCTTCATGTACTCTCTTTTTATTTCCTTTTATTAATCGCTTAACATTCTTGCATCATTTGTACAACTCATTACAACTTCTGCTTTCATCACTCTCTGAACACTCCTTTTGTAACTTATTCGAACACATCAGACGCTGTTCTCACGAAGAATTCCTTATGAATATTTTCTATATTTTGCGTATCCATTTGTTCATCACCCATATTTTAGATTTACTCTATAGCTTTTCTTCTATAGCCTACTCTGTTGCCACGTCATTCAAATTTAGACTTTCAACATTTATTCTCTGTGTCTGTCCACTTCCTCTCTTCCTTTCTTACCGAATACCAGCTAACTTAATTTTACACAGCACAATTGTATGGTTTCACAAATATTCACTCAACCTCTGAACGGGCTTTCTATCACATATACAGTATATCTCTCAGCATATTCTATCAAATTTTCCTCAGTTTTCATCTCACTTTCTTTATTCCATGTATACTTATAGATGTTCTTGTAGTGTAATTATGTATTTGAAACTCATAGTTATACACATAATTTTATTACCCTATTCTAAGTGTCAGCCATTCCAACCACATCACTTAGCACATTCTAAGACATCCTTCTCTTCTATTCCTCTATTATCACATGGTGCATATGATACTTTCACACAGTTTGATTTCAATTTTGCATCCAGACATTTATATATCAAACATTAATATTTTATACGTTCATGCACCTATCTTTTATTAGTAAAGTAACGCCTTTTTTTACGTTTAATGGCAAAATTTATAATACCCGATAAGATACTTTAATCCCTGATAAAATCTTAAGTATTAAGAAATTGATATGATCTAATGCATTCTTTAACTGCAATTAAATAAAGTACTCATGCGTGTCTGTTCATGATTTTTATATGTGGTATAATCTATTAAATATCTCCTAGGGTTCTTCGGCGGGAATTCTTCGATGATACTTCTGAGTGAAGTCAAGTGCACCGGAAACGAAGACTCTTTGAACAGATGTCTCCATGATGTTGTAAAGAAAGTATCTTGTCCTGGGCCAACCCTTCAAGGAAATATTGCAGGAGTAACTTGCGTTAAAAGTAAGGACCATAGAATATAAAGAACCATTTCCTGTTCTCTGTGGAGTCGGAATGTTAAACCAGAAACGCGCAGTCCAAGTGTAAACATGATCATGGCTGGGAAAAAGTCTGAGTTAGAGATTTTGTTTATAAATACTGGGATGCTAAGATAGTGTAAAGAAGTTTTTATCATTAAATTGTTCTTAACGATGCACATAGAAAGTGGATGAATTTCTTATTCTTTATAAAATTCTGCTTTAGAATTAATTTAGCAGTATGGGTCAAAGTAGCAGAATGGGGGAAGTGGGGAAGGGGTGCCAGTGCCAAAGGAGAAAACAGGGGTGGCATTTGTGTATTTAGAACTGTATTTATAAATACATTGTTTTTCATGTATTTAAATATAGTATTTAAATACTTTAATGAGTATTTAAATACTCAAAATATAAAAATGTAAATACTTTTAATGGTTTAATACACGTTCTGTACTAGCACAGTACGACGCGTCGACAGTGTAGTACAGCATGGTTCATGTTTCAACGTGTCAGTTCAATCAGTTGTGTGCCACTCTTAGTCGAAAGCGGTTGATTTCTTTATCGTGTGCGTGTCATGGCTTCAACAAGCAAATTTGTATGTATTTAAAATGTATTTACAAATGTATTTAAATACAATTGATGTATTTTGTATTTAATATCTAAATACATTCGTAAAATGTATTTAGTATTTAGTATTTAAATACATTTCTCCCATGTATTTAGTATTTAGTATTTAAATACATTCAATGTATTTATTGCCCAGCTCTGAACATATTACCAAATAATAATAATAAAATAACACATATAAATAATAGTACGAAATTTAGGGGAACACCGACATAGGGGCATAATGATAATATATAAATTCTGCTAGTATTATTAATTAATAATAATAATATGTGCTTTAGGGAACACCATTTAAAATTTTTTGAAAGTTTATAATACTTATAAAACATAAAGTTTAGAGGCCACATGTAACACCGACGTATACGCAAAATAATATATAAATACTACTACAACTACTACAACTACTACTCTCAGTAATAATAATAATAATAATAATAATAATAATAATATCACGTAAAAATAACATGAACACTAGACACCACCATTTTAATGGTAAAAATTTTAAAAGTTTATACTACACATAAATATAATCATAAAGTTTAGTGGCCACCCGACAGATAATGCTACACGACGACCCATCTGTAGCACAATAACACAAAACTGCAGAACCGCGACACACACAAAAACATTTTCAAATAATAATAAAATATTATATATATATATATATATATATATATATATATATATATATATATACACAGGGTGGCGCAAAACTCGCGCATCATACGAATTTTCAGCGTTGACTATAATATATTATTTTTTCTTTTAGGTAGGGGATAGCTTCGAAATTAACAATAGATGAGAGGGTGAGCTTGGTTTTAATGCATGGAATACCAGGTACTACAAATCGATGAATCGGTACAGAATTTAAATTCTGTACCGATTCATCAATTTGTTGTAGTAATAGTTGTAGAAAAGTCTTTAAGCATCTTATACATACACCTATTTAGTTAACAACATTATACAGATAAGTGTTCAAATGATGAAACAAATCAAACTAAAAGTCTATAAGAAATTTATTCATCCAAATATTTTGTTAAATTGTAATTTAATCTTCAAAGAGTTTTCCATCCGCTATGATGCATTTGTGGATTCTCTCTGTGAAACTCTTCATTGCTCTTCTGAACATATCGAGTGGGATCCTTTTCAGTTATTTATCTATTCTGCGGCCAAGGGCATTCACATTTGGATAGATGAAACCAAGAGTGTAGAGTTTGTCACGCAAATAAGCCCAAAACCAGAAATCACATGGGGTTAAATAAGGTGATCTGACTGGCCACTTGATGGGACCACACCGCCCAAACCATCTTCCTTCAAGGATCGTATCCAGAATCTCACGAGGCAGTTGCAAAGTAATGTGACGGCGCTCCATCATGTAGATAAAGCCAATTCCTGCCAACGCCATTAGTAAACTGTGGCAAAACTTTGTCTCTCAATACCTGGCAATAGCGTTTATCATCCATCATATCTCTCGATACGTCAAAGGAAACGAGTCCTGAATGACCAATGCACGTCCAAACTGTTAGTGTAGCCGTTTTAACGGGTTAACCCAATCGTATTTGGGGATTTTTTTTCGCCCAGTAGTGAACATTGTTTCCTTTACTCGTTAAACCGAAGATACATTCATCTGAAATTTTGATCTTTCCAAGGAAATCTGGATCACTGTTGAACTTTTGTCTCTTTGCTTCAGCAAACTGCAGCCGTCTATCAGAATCATCGTCGTATATGAGCTGAGAGTAAATGGGTTTGTAATCGTGATACCCGTCTGATTTCAATATTTTTGCTACTGAAAATTTGGAAATACCCAATTCCTGTTCGGCTTTTCTCGTTGAAGTTGTTGGATCGACTTGAAAACTGGCGAGGACATTTTCTTTGTTGTTGTTTCCTGTCGCCGTTACTGGCCTTCCGCTTCTTGGACGATCTTTTACCAGGCTCCCTGTTTCCAAAAGTTTGAGCTTTCAGAATCGAAGAATGGTTGCATTCGGTGGTGGTTTATTATATTTTTCTTAAAATAAACGCAAACTTTCTTCACAGTTATTGTAAGAAATAGCCCACGATACAAGATACAATTTTTCTTCATTGCTGTATTCCATCCTAACTGACATGGCGCTGACTGGGGCTCGGGCCAAGGGGATTCCTGCTCTAGCCTAGGGTCATATCTGGTTTGTATAATTGCTTTGAAAAGTATCGCATACACTGCAGTGATATCATTGGAATTTACTTATTATTAACAAATTATTTGTGTATATAAAATCCTTAAAGACTTTTCTCCCACCCCGTATATATGAGTATATATCTTTTTCTTAAATGTATAAATAATATGGCGTACGTACAAACATTTTTAGCCAATTTTGTTTGTAGTAAGAAAATGAATTTTAGGAAAATTTGTTGTTTCTACTCATTTATTTTATTTTGATACAAGCAGAGCCTTCGGCTCCCTGCCCTCCGAGCGGAGTTTGTGCCTCGCAAACTCACCTACGGCGAGGGCACGTTAGGGTTATCCTTTGGTGGAGGTCATTCTCCCTCTCCCCCAAAACCTCCTCACTCCCTTCATGCAACTTGGGAGCTAACCCCCACCCTCCTTGTTGCATAACCCCCCTCCTCCATTACCACCACCCCTCCCCCCACTTCCCTCACCCACCCACCCATTACCCCTCCCCCTCCCCCCACTTCCCTCCCCCTCCCCTCCCCCTTACCCCTACCCCCAGGAGGAAAGGGGTTGGTACCTTGCAACAATTGATCAACATTGCAGTTGCATATGCACTCGAACATTTTGAGGTCATACTACTTACTACCTTCGAAGATTGTGTAAAACTGTTTTCATATTTTTTAGATTTTGAAAGGATTTTGAAAGGAAATGAAAAAAAATGCAGGTTTTTTTAATAGTTAAGGATATATATATATATATATATATTATATATATATACTAGCTAAACAGGATCCTACGGGGTCCATTTAGCTAGACCTGCTGTGTTGGGGGGGGCCTCCAGGCCTTCGGGCCCAGTAATTGGGGGGCTGGAGAACAGACTGCAGCAAGAAACTCTTTTTTTCTTTTTTATTATTACGTCCGGCAATGTGAAGCTTAAGATTTTCATGACTGCGTTCTTTTCTATAGTTTTATTGACCAAATAATTAAAACGACAGTAATTGGGGGTTTCAATTATCTGGTCAATAAAACTATAGAAAAGAACGTAGTTATGAAAATCTAAGCTTCACAAATCTTGACACAATGTGAAGCTCAAGATTTTCATGGCTGCGTTCTTTTCTTTAGTTTTATTGCGGTGTTGGGGCCTTCGGGCCCAGTAATTTGGGGAGGAAGGGCTGGTCACACATATATTTTCGTTCATTACTCATCACCCCCATCCATCACACGAAGTTTGGTCGAAATCGGTTCAGAAACATAAAAGTTTTCTCTCTTCTCTTTTCGAGCGTGACAGACTGACAGACATTCCTGGGTGTTTATAGTATTAATTAAAAAACCCATCATATATATATATATATATATATGAAAATTATTTCACGAAAGTAACATGAATAATATTTATGATGAAAATAACCACGAAGGAAAAAGGAAACAGAATGGTGCTCAAGCGCTTTCATCTAATGACATCCTCAGGAACACTGAAATAAAAAACAAGTTCGAGACTATATATATAGGTCACAAAAAAAATAAAAAAATAACGATAAAAATTTTTGGAGGAGCATACCAATTTATAAAGAAAAACTACCAGAGTTTTAGCACTTTGCCCCTCTTGTCTAAATCCGTTCTGAACGAATTTAAAACAACAGGATCAAGCGAAAAAAGACTGCCTAATGTTAAAATTATTTGTAAGTTGAATAATGGCAGACTCAAGAATATTTCTATTAACAATGTTGTTTGAGTGGAACAAAACTGAAGCATTATTCCAATCAATAGAGTGGGATAACTCTGACAAATGGACGAAAAGGGCACTGGACGACTGTCCCGTTCTAACTGAATATTGATGCTGTTTTACACGATTGTGCAAATCCTTTCCCGTCTGTCCAATGTAAAAGGAATCACATTGTTTACACCCAATTTTATAGATAATGCCTGAATTATTGGTAGGGCTATTTTTTACTATGATATTTTTCACAATATTGTCATATGAAAATACTACATTAATATTCAAAAGTTTAAGTATATTAGCAATGCCTAAAAAGCCTGGGCTTTCCCTGTGTACACAGTACTACACACACATCCAGAAACCGGATTGAGTTGTTTTGTTCCACTTCTAAAGTAAACTTAATGGAGGGGACTTGATTATTAACTGAAGGAGGAAGTCATCCAGGTCACACTTCATGGGCCAGATACACAAAATATCGTCGACGTACCGCAACCCATGAAGCATGACCTGGATGACTTCCTCCTTCAGTTAAATAATCAAGTCCCCTCCATTAAGTTTACTTTAGAAGTGGAACAAAACAATTGAATCCCATTTTTGGATGTGTGTGTGTGTACATAGGGGAAGCCCAGGTTTTAAGTTCTGGTTAGGAGGCAGCAACGGATATTTCTTCTATAACATTCTAATTCTTCTCCCTCGCTTTAGGGTCGACATTTGTTAATTCTTCTCTTTCTATAATATTCTGATACTTTCTCTGAGACTAAAATTATCGACTTTTCTTTTATAACTTATTGACTTTACTGACTAAGTTCCTCTGAAGATAGCCCAACTCGAGGGGGAAAATAAAAAGTTTCTCTTACTGTAAATTTACTTCTTAAAAATTTACAGTTAGTGCTCTGAATTTACAGGGATAGAGGTTCGACCTCTTTCGACCATGGCTCAGGCCGGAATCTAAAAAAAAGTTAAGGAGGCAAGGGGCCTCTGCCCCCTCCCCGCAGCGAAGCTGCTAACAAGGGAGTCTCGTAGCAGTGACCAAGGCAGAGAGCGGTAATGAAGTGTAGTTCATTTTACCAATACATGTATAATATAAGCCTAAATGTTGGGGGAAGACATTGGAAGGTTAAGTTTCCCCCCTTTTAAACACGATCAGATGTTTGAAAGATTCCAAATAAAAATTTTAAAAAAATAAATAAAAATAAAAACTAATCTTATTTTTTTTTGCCGAATCTTCATTTCTGAAGGCGATATCATTTCATAGTAGTACATAAGTACAATTGAAGTACACGACTGAGTACATTTTCGTTTGGGTTTATTACAATTATGATTGCGATTATGGATTACTTCCCATTCGCTTATGATTGTCCCTTACAGTTCTATTAAAGTACATTCTTACATTATATATAAAGTCATTACATTCAATTACAGTTTCATTGAAGTACATTACGTCGTTTACCATTCTTACAGTGTTTTTATATATTTATATATGGTTATAATATATGGTTATAATATATGGTTATAATATATGGTTATAATATATGGTTATATTATATGGTTATATTATATGGTTATATTATATGGTTATATTAATGGTTATTATATGGTTATTAGCATAACACAAGTACATGAGTACATACAAGATAATTTATATACAACATAACATGTTACATTATAATATTATAATATGTTATAAATTTGGATCAGAGCGAAAGATGTTGTTTATCTTAGAAACGTTCGATTTTGCTGTGATTCGCGAATTCGACCACTTACTTACCCAAGCATTTATGAATATCTTGTGAGGGGTGAACGCACTTAAAATAAAAAAATTAAAAAATACATGTGGAAGTATTTTACATGTAAGTAACAGAATAGGTTGTGTGCGTAATATAGACACGCGGAAAATATGGACTGATAGGTTGATAGGTATCAGTAGACAATAGGTAGGAAACAACATAAATAATGATGTATAGAGAATGAAGTTTTTTCTTTTTTATTATTATTATTATTATTAAAGAATTTACCATACATTCAATACGGAAGATGTCCAAATACTAAACACGTGATTCAGTGTTCAAGGTATGGAAAACGTGAAGAGAATTAAGTTACTTTATGACGTCATAGTTATTCACATTATGTCATACGTACAGTATAACTGTAAGTCATTATTTGGGAGGACCTAAAAGAAACGAATTAAAGACAGAATGGGTATCAAGGACTAAGAAGCACAACTACGGGTTCCAGTCCTCTTATATGCAATGTGTATGTATAATCTAGGGTCGAGGGTGAGATGCAAGACAATCATAATTAATTATAATAACTTCTATAACAAATGGAAAATGGATACGACTAAACCATAGATATGGTAGATCGTAGGGTTGTGACACGAACAAAAATAGGAAGCTACAAGTAAAATTATTATCCAAACTCGCGTTAAGCGATTTTGGTTCTTATGTAAAAATGAATATTGATTATTCATTTCATTTTTACATATATATATATATATATATATATATATTAGGGTGACAATAAAAATCGAAAGTTGGAGTTTTTTATTGGCCATTTGTTCAATGCTGCTACTACATGAGAAAACAATGTCCTGTAAATATTAGGTCATTCAGATAATATTTAAGGGTGTCTCAAGTGAGGTAAATAATTCTCCTTATAACAAAAATTAATTATTCATTACCTAGTAAAAATAAATTAATATTTTTTTTTAATTAATGTAAATAAACGTTAGTTTTAGTTCATAAGGTTTAAGTGCAGGCGTACTCCAATCGTAATAAGTAAATAATATATTTACTAAATATATTCCAGGGTGTCTTTCATTCAATTGTAGACCACCCATTAATTCTTGCTTTTCTTCAAGCCATACCCCTTTTTCAATGTACCAGGCTGAGACTTCCTATGATCCTCAACAACCTGCAAGAGATGTTGGCGCTGTTCTTCATTCTTCGTAATCTTTGTATTGAAGGCCTGTATCAAGGCAATTCCCCTCTCTGCCATGTCATTGACGACTTTTAGTCCTTCAACTATAGTCAAACTAGTCTTGAAATCTTCGTCGTCCGGCCAGGTCTCTGGTTCCTTGGACAAGAAACCATCATTAATTTTTAGAAGTTCAAAGAGAAGCTTTGATCCTTTCGAGGCAAAGTCCGAGAGCTGCTTTGTTGAAATGGAAGAAACAGCAGGTATTGGGGCTCGCTTTGGAGGATCTTCAGCAGCTTCTTTTTCGAGGATTGATCGAGCGATATTCTTTTTCGTCGTTGCATTGATACCTTTATCAAAGAGTGCGAGACCAATCAAGTACTCGCTGAGGTACCATAAGTGACGACCGAGGACACTAAGGCAGGATGCTGAGATCTTTTCATCGTGGTACTTTGCTAGGTCTTGAAGAAGCTTCAAATCGTTCGCGGGAGCAGATGAAGGACTGCTGGCCGTGAACCACGCGCTGACATATAACTCCAGGGCAAAAAATACAAATCGTTTTAAGCCAGACATTTCACGAGTTGTAAGTCTGAACTGATGGGAAAGCAGCAGGATTTTTAATGAATAAATTACTTTTGCCATCCAACGTGCTCGGTGAAGTGCTCCAGGTCACCGAAACCTAAAGTTAGGTAAATTACCTCCAAGGATTGTAATCGACAACTCCAAGAATTCACGGTAATCATCCCTCGGCTGATGTTTTGTCAGATATAGATTCCAGCAAGCGATCAGTTCTTCTCGATTCTCATTTAGACTCGATGGAAGGTCTGACAGGGTCTTGTACTTATCTTGGCAAATTGTATTCCACGTCTCTTTGAAGCGGGAGAATAGGAGGATATCTGGACCAGATGATGGTCCCATGCATTCCATGTACGCCTTCTCAACGACAAGTTCTAGGATGTGATGGCGACATGCAAGGTATAAGAGTCGGCGGCCGAGTTTCTGCTCCAAAATTACGCATGCCCCAGACAAGTAACCAGTATTTGAAGCTGTAGTGTCGATGCTCATAGCTGATACCTTTTCTGACACATTTCATTCTTTGAGCGCAGCATGTACCACCGAAGCGATGACCTCACCCGTTCCTGATGTCAGCTTAGGTACACCCAAGAGCTTCTCGGTATCAACTCCGGTTACGAAAATGGCTAGTCGGTCACACCGACCACCTTCATCGTCTGGTAGAATTTTTCTGTCCCAGTGAACAGTGAGCACTTCGTTAGGTGTGAACCTTTGTTTAATCTTTTCTGCCGTCGCCGAACGGAGCCTTTCTCGTGATTTTCTAATGGTTTCATAGTTGAGCGCGAGTTTTTGTGAGTTGAAGCCGAGGCTTCTAGCCGTAGCGTCGATAATCCGGTGTGCTAAACGATGACTGATTCCTGTGCGATCCAATGATATCTTAAAAGAATCGGGAGAGAACTTCTAAGCGTTGTTTTCAGTCAGGCAGTCGTATGCAAAATGAACTTAAAGCACCAAAAGCTGATCATCCAAAGATTGATACACATCATATTATTTAACGATTTATTTATGAAAATTTTAATTTAATGAAATAAATTAATCGATTTTGCATAATCTATAGTATGAAATAAAGGAAACAATTCTATTAAATTATATAATACACTTGCATTCTCGAAACATTTTTGTTTTTGAAGCGTTGTCGAAACTCGTTCATTCTTGAAATTTCTTCCGCGCGACAGTTTCATTCATGTGACTCGAGGCACCCCTAAATGCTTTCCGAATTCCATGAGATTTCGTCTACGGTGTTTCCTCATAGGGTGGCAGCATTGGACAAATGGCCGGCAAATTTTTTTGAATTTCAAATTTTATCCCTATAAGAAGTTGTCACCCTAATAATATATATATAATATATATAATATATATAAATAATATATATAATATATATATATATATATATAATATATATAATATATATATGTAAAAAATGAACAATGAATAATCCATATTCATTTTTACATAAGAACCAAAATCGCTTAACGCGAGTTTGGGTAATAATTTTACTTGTAGCTTCCTATTTTTGTTCGTGTCACAACCCTACGATCTACCATATCTATGGTTTAGTCGTATCCATTTTCCATTTGTTATAGAAGTTATTATAATTAATTATGAATTGTCTTGCATCTCACCCTCGACCCTAGATTATGCATACACATTGCATGTAACAGGATTGGAACCCGTAGTTGTACTTCTTAGTCATTACTACCCACTCTTTGTCTCTAATTCGTTCTTGTAAATCTTCCTAATAATGATTTGTACTATACGTAAAAATTCAATAACTATGACGTCACATTTTCCCTTCATCATATATCTAGTATTCAATGTAGGAAAATTCTTTAACATCATACTAAGGACGAAACACTCTATAGAAGTCATTATTTATATGTTATGTAGTATAAATATAACTATTATTCGACCATATCTCCCGCCCCCATACGTCCATATCTTATCTTGACCATTATCGTATGTCAATTTTATTAAATATTCATTTTTTCTCGTTCGTTCGAAAACGCAAAAATACGTTCTCGTATTATTTTTTTCATTTTTATTTTTAAGTGCGTTCACCCCTTAAGATATTCATAAATGCTTAATAAGTTATTATCAAATTCCGCTCACGACGACAGATTCGAGCGCCTCAAAGATAAAATATCTCCGTTCGCTCTGATTCCAAATTTATAACATATTATAATATAATGTAACACGTTATGTTTTATATAAATCTATATCATGTGTGCCATGTACGTTGTATTATATTTCTAAACATCTTAATTTTCTATTAATATGAAACACTGTAAAAACAAAACAAAGTTATAGTAACTGTTTAATTGTAATTAACTGTAATACTTTAATTTAATATACCGTAATGTACTTTAATGAAACTGTAATTAATAATAACTTGTAATGTACTTCAATGAAACTGTAATTAAATGTAATGATTTAATTTATAATGTAAGAATGTACTTTAATAGAACTGTAATGAACAATCATAAGCGAATGTGAAGTAATCCATAATTGTAATCGTAATTGTAATGAACCAAAATTAATACGTACTCAGTCGTGTACTTAATTTGTACTTATGTGTACTATTACGAAATGATATCGCCTTCAGAAATGAAGATTCGGCAAAAATATACGATTAGTTTTTATTTTTATTTTTTTAATTATTTTTAGTTGAAATCTTTCAAAACATCTGATCATGTGTTTAAAAAGGGGGGAACTTAACCTTGGACTGTCTTCCCCCAAACATTTAAGTTTATATTATACATGTATTTGTAAAATTAAGGCACTTCTTCATTAAGTCACTTCTTGATTAAGTCACTTCATATTAGCACCCCATTAGGACTCCTTTGTTAGCAGCCTCGCTGCGGGGGAGGGGGCAGAGCCCCCTTGCCCCTTAACCAGAACGCCTCGTCGATACGAGACACACCATAGGGACATAGAAGAGGAAGGGTTTAACATTGTGGCGACCCTTTACCAGGATCTTAACAGATTTGAAGAAGATTATTTTAAGAAGAAGTTTATTTTAAGAAGAAGATTATTTTAAGAAGAAGATTATTTTAAGAAGAAGATTATTTTAACAAGAAGATTATTTTAACAAGAAGATTATTTTAACAAGAAGATTATTTTAACAGGAAGATTTTAACAAGAAGATTTTAACAAGAAGATTTTTAGAAGAAGATTTTAACAAGAAGATTTTAAGAGGCCAAGAATAGAAATTACCCTGCATCAGGATAAAACCAGTTGACCGGCGTGTCACGACTTCTAGTTCGTAACATCCACCCTTGAACCGGTGTGTCACGACTCCAAGTTCTCCACGCCTAGTTTTCATCCAAGAAGAAGTAGCCAGCAAGACGTCTTCAGGACACGTCTCAAGGATTTCCCCATGGAAAATTTTGTTAAGTACAGTTTGTTTTTTAAGTAATTTATAAACACTTGAAAAGTCAGTATTATTAATAGTTAATATTTAGTATGGAGCCAGAATTTAACACAAAACACTGAACACTTCAGACACCAGTGATACATTTGTTTTTATTGAAACAGTAATTTCAAAGAGAGTTAATTTCAAAGAGAGTCAATTTCAAAGAGAGTTAATTTCAAAGAGAGTTAATTTCAAGAGAGTTAATTTCAAGAGAGTTACTTTCAAGAGAGTTAATTTCAAGAGAGTTAATTTCAAGAGAGTTAATTTCAAAGAGAGTTAATTTCAAAGAGAGTTAATTTCAAAGAGAATTAATTTCAAAGAGAATTAATTTCAAAGAGAGTTAATTTCAAAGAGTTAATTTCAAAGAGAGTTAATTTCAAAGAGAGTTAATTTCAAAAGAGTTATTTTCACTGTTATATTCAGTATAGAATAATTTTATTTTATGTACCTTCCCGTACATTCGAGTGAAATGTTGTTTACATTTTATATTTCTGTTTGCAAATTTTTTTCAAATTATTGAATTGAATTGACTTGCAAATTAAGAGAGAGAGTTTTTATAGAGAGTTTATAGATTTAGAGAGATACTTGAAGTCAGTTTTGAAGTCATTTTTTGAAGTCATTTTTTTGAAGTCATTTTAGAAGTCAGTTTTTGAAGTCAGAAGGTTGCACCAAGAGGGTCAACCAAAACAGAGGTTAATCGTCTCCACTTGAATAGAGATCAAGTGCAGTCATTTTCCATTTTCAGTTAATTTCAAGTTAGACAGTTTAAGTTATAGAGATACTTGATTGCATTTCAAGTAAGTCGGTTGCACCAAGAGGGTCAACCAAAACAGAGGTTAATCGTCTCCACTTGAATAGAGATCAAGTGCAGTCATTTTCCATTTTCAGTTAATTTCAAGTTAGACAGTTTAAGTTATAGAGATACTTGATTGCATTTCAAGTAAGTCGGTTGCACCAAGAGGGTCAACCAAAACAGAGGTTAATCGTCTCCACTTGAATAGAGATCAAGTGCAGTCATTTTCCATTTTCAGTTAATTTCAAGTTAGTTTCAGAATACTTGATAAGAGGTCAAGTCAGAAGGTTGCGCCTAGACGGACAACCGCCCCAGAGATTTATAGAAATACTTGATAGAGTTCAAGTCAGAGAGTTTTATTTGAAGTTAGAGAGTTCAAGTCGAAGTTATTTTTCAAGTCGAAGTTATTTTTCAAGTCGAAGTTAGTTTTCAAGTCGAAGTTATTTTTCAAGTCACAGTTTTCTTCCAAGTCAGTATTATTCCAAGTATTCCGAGTCCCAAGTATTCCGAGTCCCAAGTATTCCGAGTCCCAAGTATTCCAAGTCCCAAGTCATTTTTATTTCGAGCCCCAAGTTAGTTTTCAATGCAGTCAATTGAATTCCACTTTTTCTTTGTAATTTAAGAGAATTTAATTTAAGAAAAATGTAATTTAAGAATTTAATTCAACCTTTTTTTGTGCTGTAAAAGAGAATTAAATTCAACCAGAATTGACCGGGTTGCGTCTTTAGTTTAACCTTTTTTCTTGTTTGTGAGAAGGAAATTGACCGATTTGTCTTTTCTTTTCATGCCAGTTTTGCGTATATAAATATATAGTTATGTAATTCATTATTTGTAACAAAACCGTTTTTACAAAGGTTGTAACGATTTTGGTAATTATTGTAATGTATATGAGGAACATGCCGTCCCTCCGTTTGTTGAACTCTTTTAATTTTTGTTCTAAGTAGTGTGACAAGCAATCTTTTAAAAAGAGCAAAGTGCTCACGAAAGACGTATTGTCAATTTCAAACTTATACCCCCTGCTTAGTCACTCAATTCCCCCGTATGATCGCACATACCCTAAATTTCAGTTGTTTGTTCTTTTTTGTCATTTAATTTTAATAAAACTTCTACACAATAAAACATATGTATTTATCATATGCAAACAAGTTTTCAGACCAAAATATCAAATAATTCAAATTCTATCAACATTTAACGAAAGAGTATAATTTTTCTACTTAACATGCAAAAATTATTAAACCTTTTTAATATTTTTTTTATTATATAAAAATAATTTTTAATGTAAAATTTAATTGAAATTATTAAAAGAAAAGATTGTTCGAAATGCTTTCCTTCCATTTCAATAACTTTTTTATTCTTGGTCGAAATTCATCTATGGTTCGATTTACTTTTATTTTTAAGAATATTATAAAATTATGTTAGCTCATTAAAATGCATAATTGATCTCTTTTTAATATGTATTTTTCTTTTTCTTTTGTTCAATTAATCGTGAGTAACTGTCCTTAAATTGTTATTGTACCATTTGTAAGGTATCAAAGGAAAATTATAGTCAAATTGACATACTACTACAGTATATGGCTATGAATTTTAGTAGTCGAAATTAATTGTGTGTCAAAATTCAATTTTAATACCGCTAGATTTACTTTTTCATTAATTGTAAGTTCCTCTAAGTTCGTTTTTTAATTACCTTATACGTGTAACTGATTAATTATGTAAAATCTAAATCCTAATTGAATTTTATTACTTTTGACACATTCGAATTCATTTACGTTCCGTCACTCCAGTCACTTTCACATTAAACTCATATGCATACACCATCATTAATACTACCTGTAATTTAGAATTTTATAATAATTGACCTTGAGCTTAAAGGATTTTATAATAATAATAATGATAATAATAATAACAATAACTGACTTAAACTTAAAAGATTTTATAACCCTAAACCCATCTTAAATTATTATACATTATTTTTAAACTTTGTTCATTTAAAAACCTTCCAAATCCCTACACATACACACGCATGTATGCACACTATATATACTATATACATACAAACCTTTTGCTAAAATCATTGAATATCACAATAAAACTATTTCATTACGTAAGTGCAAACTATGCTATTTAGTCTTAATCATTTTTGCTTTCTAATATATCTTGCTCATGCATTTATTCAGTTACTTGAACAATCCTATCAGCTAATCTGTCCCTCGAAATTGTAAAATACACACTTTGCACCTAATACACCCAAATACACACTTGACCACAGGACTATACATCATCGATTACGTAATTCTATTTTTACCTACAACAGTCAATAAAAATTAGCTTATAGATTGTACGATTTACATTTTTCCCTTTTATCTACTCTATTCATTATGTACATAATTTATCCCACACAAAAAAATAAAATTTTGCTAAAAAAATTTAACAATACCATTCTTTGTCTAACTTGGTCTTTCATTGGACCAGATAATGAAAAAATTATGAAAATAAAATTATGAAAAAAATTTAGAAATTTATACATTTTTAACACATATTAAACATGATAAACATAAATAAGTGTGTTTTTAAAAAAATTGTCCGATTTCATTGAAATAGTTAATTCTGGGACACCCTGTATAATAACTCACTTGTTCTGTATAAAA